>JAMALH010000004.1:0-34274 GCA_023628075.1 Naganishia sp. PG3902-1
TCTAGCCAGCTCTTTGAGCTGAGTTGAATCCGCTCCGTGGCTCTTCAGAGTCGGCCATAAGTCGGGGCTCGTGTTAACTCGCGACCGCCTGATCACTATACCTAGTGACGTAATACAACTCCCACGACCTCTTCCAGCGCAGCGCAGATGACACAATGTTTTCACGAATGACATGCGAACGCCGAGATATCATGGTCTACAATGGACCAGAAGCCGTACGCCTCTGAAGTTTGACGAGGCAGCAGAGCCAGACTGTGGCCATAGCGAAAGTCCGACTGGGATTTCCGCCAGAGTCGATTCGTTGCCAGCTCACCTTGCGTTGAAGCTTGAAGCATCTTGCATGGACGAATAGTAGAGTATGAGCTCCTCCGTTAGGATCGCCTTAACATTATGGCCTCTTCCGGTCAAGCCAATATCAGAAGAGACATAGACCACCGCCTTCAAGGTGGACAAGTTCAAGTGTTCAACTAGAATCTAGGTAAGTCACGTGACTCGAGCCTGCAAGCGATTTCACTCCGGCTCACTCCGCTCGCGAGATTCAGCCGGCGTTTCAGAGTGCTCCCTTAGAAACGCGTGCTCACCTTGAGTCTTGCGGGGAGCGGTGCACATGAGACCACCAGTGTTGTCAACTGTCGTCCTGAAGGGAGATCCCAC
Source organism: Naganishia sp. PG3902-1 (assembly GCA_023628075.1). Taxonomy (NCBI): domain Eukaryota; kingdom Fungi; phylum Basidiomycota; class Tremellomycetes; order Filobasidiales; family Filobasidiaceae; genus Naganishia; species Naganishia sp. PG3902-1. The sequence continues at coordinate 655 of JAMALH010000004.1, forward strand.
GACCTTTTCAACATTCTCGCTTGTCCAAAGGATCCCAGTTTGCAGGGATTATTCCCGGCTTTTCAAGCTAACAAGCCGTTTTTCTTTCCGAAAATCCAGACGGGATTGAATTTGTTTCCGAACAATGGGGCGTTCCTATACCTTTTTGTAGCCTTTTCGATTCCTCGTAGACAGGACCACCGAGGAGGTAGTCATCGGTCTGGCGAGTTCCGGCATGGCCATTCTGAAGCGGAGTGATACTGCCCAGTAGCTTCGTTTCGGTGATAATGATACATTCACAAGCTATAGTACATACAGCCACGAATGACAAGGAGGAATACAACTACAGCTCTTCGAACCGGCTACAGTGTTCAAGATTTTCCCCAAGACTACCCATGACGGCACACAATACGTTCATTGGCTTTCAGAGCATCAATTCACGGAGTTCGACTTCCCTGCCGCAATTTTTGCCGAAGATGTCAATCAAACCGCGATGGCAATTGCCCGTGGCATATATCGAGGGTGAAGGCGTTTCGACAGGGGAATCAAGGAGGGCCTCGCCCGCTTTGTTGCCACTAGGGCGAAACGGATCTGATCATCCGTAAAGGCGTCTTGAAAGGCACGCTTGGTACCACTTTCGAGAACCGGTTTCGCAAAGCGAGGTGCTCGAACTTTTGAAGTTTCCATAGGCACATCGTCGTTCGATAGCTTTGCTTTCGCGGGAGCGATGATGGGTTCCGACTTTTCTTTTGCTCGGATGATATCTGCGGATCTGGAGACCACCTTGGAGGCAGGCTGAGAACAAGAAATGGTATCCGTGACGGCGGTTTGCGCAATTGTCTGTCTGGTGCGCTTCGCGATGATGGCGTCTGCGTCCGCGATGATTTCTTGCGCAGATCGATGGGGTCGTTTAGTGACCGGGGGCAGAGCTTTAGAGACAGGAAGCGCTGGCTTTGATGCGATCGCGTTCCTCTCTCCGCGTGCGGAGATTGACGGTTTCGCTGATGAGGGCCCAGTGTGAGCTGGCAGCGGTAGAGCGCGTGCAGCATGTGATTCGGCGAACTTGGCGACGGGTGCCGTTTGCGTCGCCGCGCCTGACCGAGGAATGTATGCGGACTTTGGTGCAAAGTTCACCTTGGGCCGAGGGTTTGCGGCCATTGTCGCTGCAATAGGTTGGACCGGCTTGCGACCCTCGACGTGTTGAGGGTGCTTGGCAGTGGCTGATGAAGCGGTCGTAACTGGCTTTCGAGACTGTGTTTCCTTTTGCACAAGGCACAGTTCGCGCTGGTACAACTCGAGCTCCTTGTCGGCGAGTCGCTTTTCTTGATTCTCAAGCTCGAGCTTCAAGGCGGTCAAGGCCGCTAAGCCCGCTTCCAGACCGCCTACTTTCGCTTCTAGGTTTTGCTGCAGTTCCTGGAGTTTCGCGTACTGGCAATCACAAGCCTGTTCTCGCGCAGAGAGTGCCTGTTCTTGCGTCGCGAGCGTGACTTCTCGCTGATCTGAAAAAGTTTGAGCTTCTTGAAGCTTTGCTTTGAGTGATGCGACTTCTGCTTGCCATGCGTCGCGTTCGGCTTCGTGATCGGTCGTTTGCTTATTGAACTTCCTCTGGCGAACGTTGTCGTTTGCTTTGAGTAGGGCGTACTTTCTGACGTAAGCTGAGTGTTCTTTCTTGAGGCCTGCGAGGTCATCGTTGCTGGTGGATGTCACAGTCGTCAACGTGATGTACGTCCTTACGGAAGGCTAGGACTCACGTCGCTTTGAGCTTCAGGCAGGTAAGGCCGAGCTGAACACCGGGATGCGCGATCAATTCGTCCATCTCCATACGGTTCTCGGGCTAGAAAGCAACATGGACGGAGAAACATCAGTCAGCCGGACTGATCATGCAACAAGGTGCACAGCCACTCACGTGTTTCCTCAGCAGGCTCCAGCACAAGGTGGATAGTCCACTCGAATACATTTCGGGAATGGATTCGTATGCTGATTCCTTGATTTCGGTCTCGAGAGCCATGTCGGCTTTGCCAAGGCAAGGGGGACTGGAAGGTGGCAAACATCGAATCAGTCATTGCGTCCAGAAATCGCGCAGCGCCGGAGATTGCGTACCGAAGTTGGCACAGCTCGTACAAAATACAGCCCAAAGACCATAGATCGCAACCCTGATCGTAGCTTCGTTTGTCGTGGTCTTCCTCCAGGATCTCAGGAGCCATGTAACAGGTCGTCTGGAGGAAGCCGCTTCAGAACAGGTACGGCATAGCAGAAGAGTTCAGGTGAACGGATTGACTTACCCCGCAAAGGGAATGGGCGTGCTCGTCCACCTCGAGCGCCCGAGCGAGACCGAAGTCTGCAACTTTAAGGATGAGACGATTACCGGTGAGGAGGACTGTGAGAAAGACCAAATCAGTCTCCTATTGCTCGTTGCGGGTACGGGAAAGCTGGATGTTGAGCGGCGAAGACTCACTGTTTTCGGGCTTCAAGTCGCGATGAATGATGATGCGGTTGTCCGAGCTGGCTCCGGATCGGATCTCTGGCTGATGGCAGTACTGGATGGCCGAGACGATTTGGGCGAACATGATCCAAATGTATTCCTCGCTGAAGTGAGATCCTTCTGCGGCCACTTCGCGAATGAGGCCGAAGAGATCGCCTGCTTCGCAAACCTGTTGGTGGACTGGGTGAGTCGCTGGGATGCGGTGCATGCAAGGCGACCTACCTCCATGAGAATCCACAAGATGCCCTCGATCTCGCGATGCTTGATGATCTGGACGGTGTTTTGATGTCCACCGACGACACTTTGGAGTTCACTAAGAAGGACAATAGAGACGAAACGCGAGGCAGATTGTCAGTGTCACCTTGCGTGAGGTGTGATTTCCATCACATACACTTCTCGCTCAAAGGCCTTCCGGGCGTATTGTCCGTGTGCCGCGAGGTTAATGGCTTTGACGGCAACGATCTGCCACGAAGGAAGGCATGGAGGTCAGGCATCTAATCGCGACTGCGTCTCGTCGAGTCGACTCACTTTGCCCGAGCAAGTCTCGCGGGCTCTGAATACTTGGCCAAAGGAGCCCCGGCCGAGTGGACTCATCCACTCCACTCCAAGCTGTTTCCCGATGCGGGATGCTGGAAGGTTTGACATTGCGGCGATCGGCGTAGGAGACTGGACCGATTCTCTGTTATGGAGTATTGCTGTTGAGCGAGCGAGTGCGCTGGGTTGGACGTGAATTAAGAACGAGTGTTGGAGAGCTTTTGAGCGTAGATAGTAGGTGAACAGAGAGCCAATCCCCAAGCTGGAGCGAAGGGCAGTACGTAGGTAATGGTGCGACAGTAAGATGCGGCAGGTAGCAAAAGCAATTCAGGATCTTCAGTTTCAGAGCGAGGCGATATCAAGAGGGATGGTTTCCGTGAGAGCGGCCAGCCCGAGCCAAGTCTGCTTAGATCAGCTCCGCTCTCGCACCTGGGCAGCATCGGATGTACTACGGAAGAGTATAGCAGTACGTGCGGAAGGAGTTTGGCCGTCGCGACTGAGAGTCTCTCTCGGTGGCAACTCGCTGACTCATCGAGAGCTGCATTCGCGACCAAGAACAGCAAGAACAGCAAGAACAGCAAGAACAACGATACCGAGGCCGAATGTCGATGTATGTAACGATGTCTGAATCGATTCACCGCATAGGACAACAAATTATAACAACATCAAGTGGAACCCATGGATTCGTACGATAATACACGGCTTGGAAGCAAGATATCACCAGATTCGAAACGCCGGGTACAGGATGTGCGATCGGGTAGGCTTCTGGCCTTGGGGCGCCGTATTGCGGATCCCCCTCGGTTGTTCGGCCGTCGCACTAATTCGGGGATGCGATTGCGAACGAAAACCTCGGTCAAACGGTGAACTGGTTGCCGATCATCCAAAACAGCGGTTACGCACTCCAAGACGGCCCGAGCAGCCCGCCTCAAGACCGCGAAACCGACACCCCTAACGAGACATCACCTGACATTTCAATCATACCTTCACCAATACCCGCACACGGACCCCTACGCGTCCTCGTCGACGCCAACGACACCAGCCGCAAGATCCTCCTCGGCCCCCTGCGCAGAGACAACACTGTATCTTGGAGGGGTCTTGGCTGTAGAGCATGCTAACACATGATCGTGTGATGCATGGGAAGGGACTCAACCTGGCACTTGTTTCGGGCACTTGTTTCCGACAGTAAGACATCCAGGCTGAAAGACTCGGCGAGTATACCGAGGTGGTCCTCGTTCCCGCCAGAGCGCTATACCCTCCGTCGCATTCTGGATCCGCCAATCTCGCGCGTGTGCGTGCTGGCTCCCGGCTTGTTCCGCGTGTAAATAGCCGAGCGAAGGAGGGAGGGTGATCGAGGGTGACGAATTCCCTACACCCTTCCTTTATTATTGTTGGGGCATTCTTCACGCAGCCTGGCTGCCGCTGACCACGAGAGAACCCACACGCAGCCAAGCAATGCCCGCCCCGCTCATCCGTCTCCCCGCGGGGTACGTCCATCACGCGCACTCCGTCCTTGCGTTCACGGCGTTCACGGGCGCGTTTGGCCTGGCGTGTGCGCTGCATTATCGGCAGGTCGTCAAGAATGGGATTGCAGGGTACGTCCTCTCATCCGTGATTCCTGTGAGGGCACGGCTGATGATCCCGTCATTTGGATTGATCGGTCAGATGGCCAGACGAATGGATGCCCTCCGTCTCTGCGACGTACGTTCCCCGCACTCTCCCACTCCCCTCGCTGACAGCCCCTCAAGAATCGGCGACTGGTCCCCCGAACGGCCCTTCTTCCAGATCCTCATCGCACTCACCTCGGGCCCGCGCTTCCTCCTCATTTTCCTCCAGTGGCTCGTTACACGGCGAAAGGCGGGTGATGACGGGCTGAGGAAGAAGAGGGATGATGCCGTTGTGGCCGAGAGGGGAACGAGGGGGTTGCGTGCACCGGATTGGGTAGCGTTGGTCGGTGTTGCGAGGACTTTTACGTGGTACGCTTTATTTTAAACTTACGTATACACGAAGCTCACGTACCGAGAAGCGGCGGCTGGGTATACGTCACATCGACAGACCACCACGGTACGCCCCGCCCCACCTTTGCCGCACCTCCTATCCGCTAAAAACAGAAAAACCTCCTTTTCCAGATTTCCACGACCTCGCGATGATCGCCTATCTTCTGCTTACCATTCCTTGGATGTTCGGCACCATCGCGCTCACCCCGCGCACGCAAGTTCAAACACTCAAATACCGGTGCGTTTCCTTGCCTTTCCCTTTTCCAACTCAATAATTGATCAAATGCCCCTTACAGGAAAATCACCGCAGCCCTCTTCTTCACCACCATCCCTCCCCTCATCACTTTCTTCATCCGGCACAAAGTCCACCGCATTCCGGGCGCATACAGTATCTACAGTATCTTTGAATGGACGCTCGTCCTTGTCGATGTCGCATTTGATGCGGTCGGTGCTGCGGAGGTGACGAGGCTACAAGTGAGTCTTCTTCTCCGAGCAAGTCGATTGGGCAAGAATTGATTAGGAGGATAGATCCAAATTGTCCACCTCGACGGAACAGACCCCCAGCGGACGGACGCGCGGTATGTAGTCCCTCGCGTTGTACCATGACCCCCATACTCATATCACATGCCAATCAGGGTTCACGGATCCCTGGAGAACAAGTTCTCCCTTGGGGAAGCACTGCGGCCATTTGAGCCCGATACGACTGATCGGCGGATGATGTTGCCGCCGGGAGAAGATGGGTTCGGTCTTCCCGAGGAAGGGCTACATGTAAGCATGGTGCGGAGGGTCGTGGCGGTTATTTGTGATGTGTACTTGCGTGAGTCATGCAGTGGGATTCCAGGAATGATAATGCGGGCTGATAAGAACGAGCGGGAAGACGTGTGTTATTGGACGATCTTTACGGATCTCGCGCTTTCGTTGTTCTACTTCTCCGTCTGGGAGCTCGGTACGCCGCTCCTTTCCTCATAGCCCTTTTCACTCATTCAGCCCCTCCCGACAACGACTTCCCTCCACCAGCACTATCGGGCTCGGAACTCGCCCTCCTCGCAACAATAACACCCTACATCCTCACCTACCCGCGCTTCTCCCGACTCGCCACATCCCGCAGTGGGCAGACCGCGTTGCGGACGACGGCGATCGCGCTCGGGATGAGCGCGTATGCTTTTCCCGGTCCGGCAAGTCGACTGGTCGGCGTCAGTATAGCGAATGCGGGAATGTGGATAATGCTGAGTGCGGGGTTGCTGAGGGCGGGTGGGAGTGTCGATGCCGAAGGGGAGGCCCTGTGTGCGTGCTTTTTCTTTCTTTCTATTGTTGGCGGGAAGAAGCTGATCGTATCCAAGGAGACAGACTTCATCCTCGGGATCCTGACGACCGTCATTCTCAAGTTTGTCAACTACTCGATCAACCCCCTCTGGTGCATAGTCGATGCGCAATCCAACGGATGGAACAAGACCGGGCTGGCACTGGCGGTGGCGGCGTGTCTCGAAAAGGCAGTGCGGCCGAGTGTTCTTGAGCCACAGTCTGCATCGGGAGAGGAGCTCCAGAGGGGCAAGGCAGATGCCAAGTTGGCGGCGAAAGTGACCGCCGCGCAATTGCCACGAACGGGCCTGATCGCCTGCGGTTTCGGCAGCCTCATTTTCCTCCTTCAAACATTCATCTCCGACGCCGGCACCATCATCGCATGGAACTGGTCCGGCTACCCGATTCGCGATCAGCCGATGTACATGTCCCATGCGCCGGTCGTCATCGCCGTCGCGGGGTTGGCTGTTGTGCAGCCTTTTGCGTTTGGGATATACCGGGATATCTTTGGTGAAGTTCGGGATCCGAGAGTCAAGGCCCATATGGAAAAGAGGCCACGACACACAGCGTTCAGCGTCATCGCTTTCGTTGCTTGCGTTCTACTTTGCGTCCGTACTGCCACCTGGGCTTCGCGCATCTTCCCCACCCACCTCCTCACAGAGAGCAACGGCTTCATTGCAGGGTGCATCGTCATCGCGTACACCCTCCAAGCCCTGCCACGGTATTTCCGCGCCATCTCTGCGCTTCAATCACACAAGCTTTTCGGACATGCAATGTTGTTGCATGTCGTGCTGGATGTCTTATCGGTCGTGACAGTCGCTTATGCGTTCGTCCCGGGTGGTCAGCTGTTCCGTGAGCGCGGGGGGCTGGTCATATGTGCCGCCATGCTGCTTGTCGTTCTAGGCGACTATCAGTTAGGGAAGCACGCAACAGGCACGAAGGAGACGTCGCGAGGGTCCTCCGCCACTTTTGCTCAGCGGTGTGGCACGATTGTTGTGGGGATCCTTGTCTTGTCGGCGTGGGTATTCAAGTACCGGTTCGAGCACGACATGATTCCAAAACGGTATCATCGACTTTCTGCACCTGGACAGCCCGAGGAACTCTTCACGGCGGGTATATGGACGGTGAGGTGATCAAAGACGCTTCTCCGTAACACTGCTGATCTGTTTCGGAACTCAGGTCCATTTTGGAGTTGACCTCGCTGGGCGAGAATCGCAAAAACGCCAATTGGAAATCATCCGCGACCTCGACCTCGATGTCTTTGGCCTTCTCGAATCCGACCTCCACCGCTTCGTCTACGGCAACCGGGACATCACCCGCATGCTCGTCGAAGAACTCGGATACAACGTCGACCTCGGCCCCGGACCCAACAAGCACACATGGGGCGCAGCACTCCTCTCCCGGTATCCAATCCTCGAATCACATCACCTGCTGCTTCCATCACCTCGCGGCGAGCTCGCTCCTGCCATCCATGCCAAGCTTTTGATTGCCAACCAAACGATCAATGTCATCGTCAGCCACAACGGACAGGAAGAGGATGCGCTGGATCGGCAGCTTCAGTCGGAGGCGCTTGCGGAAATTATGAGCGCTGCCCATCCTGAACCGTTTGTGTTTCTGGGGTATGTCGTAACAAAGGTTGGTGCGCCGAGACCAGCGCCTTACGAGATCATGTAAGTCTTTTCGTCACAGTCGAACCGAAGTCTGATGCATGCTATTTGTCTGCAGTATGTCCGGTGGCAAGGTGAGTTTAGAATCTAGCGATTGGACCGCAAAGACTGACTTCATCTCTTTGCAGATGTGGGATGTTGAAATCGAAGACACCGATCGATGGTGAGTCGAGGTTCTAGCACAAGATCATACACACTTCGACTGAATATGAATCAGGTGCGAGTATATCGCTTTCCGCAATCTTTGGAGAGTGGGCTATGCAAGAGTCTCCCATGCTCACATCACGGACACCGAGATTCAAGTAAGTCTTTATACATTCCTTAACTTTGTCATAGTCTCTGACAATCATCTGCTGCCGTCTGCAGGCCGCAAAATTCATCGTTCCGAGTGACAACACGCCGATAGACTACACCTCGAACGAACAACTCTACTTTCATACGTATGAGCATTCGCTGCCGGAAGGCTGGCGATTCCCTCAAATGTTCAGGGGAAATGGAACAAGGTCAGAGCTACAGCTTAAATCGATTGCGAAGATGCTAATTCGCTTACCATTGTAGAGGACACGTGTATCATGTCTTTGACGGGCCGCTTTCATACTGGCCAACGCCAGGATTCTGGGAAGGCTGGGCGCGGGAGCATGGCCATCCATAGTCGGGTCGAGAGAAACCCAGTTCCGAACGGACAATATGTAATATGGGAAGTAGGCGCAATTCATCTATCATAACAATGCGAAAATGTTTCAGGTTGAGTCAGCTTGCCGTTCAACATGAATCCCTTTTCCCTCATGATACTGACACTTCATTGTTCGCTCGTTTTCGGACTTCCGGTCTCAGTTTGTTGAGGTCAATCTTCTTCATTGCAAGTATCTGGAGGTATGATGCCCAAGAGCACATGGTTGTGCCGAGTTGAGGCGAAATGGGTGGTATCACTTCGACACTTCGACAAGGTAAATGCGGAAGTTTTGAAGAGAACCACCTCTGCACTTGGCCGGTGTTTCCTTTGCCTGTTTTGAGAGGGTGTTCTTGGTGGTTGTGGAGAACCGACAGGAAAGCAAAGGTGAAAATGGAGCTCAGCCCGCGGAAAGGCAATAGTCGGGTTATTTGCGGCTGCATAGGTCCATCTGCACTTATCTGCCGCTATATGTCAGCCTCGGCAAAAGGCTTTGAGCAAGGTAATCCACAAAAGGTGCAAGGATGCCAACAGAGGAGAATCGTCATTCTTCACGGCTGATGAAAGTTGGCTCACGATGACCCTTAGGGCCGCTGGGCGATGCGAACCATGACACAGGACGTCTGCAAAGTCATGATCCGACATCCTGACGTTGTTAAAGGGGTGCCGACGCCGGAGGCCTCGCACAGGATTGTCCAGTTGTACCGTCAAGCGGTGCCATAGGCTGTATAGCCGACCGGGAATCCTGTAGGGAAATTCGCGGGCGTACTCTAAGGCGGTTCGAATTTTTCACATGCCATACTAAACCTGCCCAGTCACACTCTGATAGAGGTTGTGTCCGACTTTTAAGATCGGCCATGGTGCTACCTCGCGTAATCCCTTGGCACGACGCTATCCACGCTATCCTCATCATCCTCATCCTCACTTCCGTGTTCCTCCGACAACGCGATCCGCTCCTCCTCGTCTCGTCGCTCGAGCGGGATACCGTGGTCTTCATAGTGTGGTGGTGCGAGCGGTAGGTGAGATTGAGGGGTGGCGAGGGATGCTGTTGGACGTCGCGATGATTAGTTCGTGGTCATGGCGATTTCGAATGGGACTCACGGAAGTATGCGCGATATGCAACCCATGCTGTAAAGGGTTTGGTCAATAAACGATTATGAGATGGATTGATAGTACGTACCGATTCCCAGACCGAGGAGGGATCCAACGGTCACATCCTGCCAATGATGCCTATTATCGGCCGTTCGAGAGACAGCAACCATCGTGCTAGCGAGCAATGGCGAAAGGGCGAGCCATGCCCTGGTCTGATTTAGCGAAAGGGAAACAAGGATTATGAGTTGATGGACGCCGATAAGAAGAGGTCACGGACCCTGTGGCCTTTCTGGTCTGCGAGGTGCATCTTTCCGGCAAGGTAGAACGCCAAAAAGCCCATTCCTGCAAACGACACTGTTCAACGGCACCTGGATCAGCCTTTCTTCCCAACTCCACCCACACACCAGAACTCACAGCTAGAATGCCCACTCGGGAAACTCTTGAACCCATCATTTAGGATATGCGCGTCCTCCTGCGTGCAGATCGTGTAGTTCGACAATCCATACACCGCCGCATCATGTGCACCCTCATACGGCTGACACCTCGCAATGGCATCAGGTCGAGGCCTGCCCACACCCATCTTGACGACTTGCGTGACGACGCCCGTTACGGTGAAACCCATGAACAAGCCTAGGACCGCATTGTGCACGTCCCATCGGCTCTTGTAGACGAGACCGCCGATAATGATGACAAATCCCAGTGGGATGGCGAGCGAGATGATGAAGAGCAGCGTGGGCGGGACGTGTTCCGATTTGAAGGGCCGTTGAATGGTGATATCCGTCAACGAGAACTCGCGCTTGTGACCTCCGATCCGATTCAGCATCTCCAAGACAACCCTACAGCCCGATTTCAGATCAGCTGAATGGTGCGTCAAGACTCGCAAAAGAAAAGACATACCAGAGCGCAACAACCAAGAACCAATCCCCTGCGTACCCCCTGAGTACGCGCGTCACGGTCCACCGATGGTGGAAGGACCCGCCGCCGCCTCCAGCATGGTCGTGCGAAAGCCGAGGGAAGAAAGCCCGAAGCTTGTCTGCGAGGCCTGCCATGTTGCAGCGTTGCGGTGCTGTTGCCAGAGATGACGAGGGATGTACCGTTGCTTTCCTCCTTGATCGCCATGAAGAGGACTGGACGCGTGACGAATCTTAACCTAAAAGTCTGAAAACTCGACCCCGTAAATGCAAAGATCGGAAACTTTCTGTTAAGAGCTGATCTGTGGCCGCGGAAAAGAGCTCTTTCGAGTGTCCGTATGTCGAGCAGCTTCCTTCCTTTCCTTTCGGACAGTGTCAAACTGATCTGACGGTCTGACCCTGTGTCGGGTGACGATCCTCGGCTTATGTTCCCTCTACATGATTCTGCTATGGATAGAGCCACGCATCATATGTCCTTTTGATCGTGCAGTGTAACGTTATAGCTGGCTGTATTCGATATCTGTCCGTACCTACCGCTTCCATATTCAGCACATCTGGTGGACTGCAGTTCATGCCGTCCCTCGCTTCTGACTTGATTCAATGGTATGGACTAGATGACATGTTGATGCGAGGTTGCTCTTGACATCAGTGTAGTGGCAAATATCGCGGCGTGCGCCGTTTCATGGGTGATGTCAGAACCATAGCCTTGAAGGGGGTGACTTAACGACCGAATTGGATTGTTCTTGAGACCGCATGACATCGCATATTTGATCATTATTGTACATCAATGGAGCAGCCAGCAGAGGCACCCAGCAGAGCTTCCTCACGCCGTGGATTCGACTCCCGGATTCATTTCAAGCCATTCTTGCAACGTTACCATGCGGGGACGTATCGCTCTAGGAGGCATACCCAGACTATGTCCAATCGACTTGACTCCCGTGCCGGAATGAACCGCAGCAGTCACTTTTGAGGGAGAGTCGTCGGCATTGGGCACTTCGCCGTCGTATTTCCTGTGACCATGCAGCGCCGCCGAGGCGTCGAAGGGGAATGCTTCCAAAACTGGCGATTTTCTCATCGTCTTCGGAGTATCCAAGACGACATTGATCGACGAAGCAGAAGTGTCGGTATTGCCGAAGCTAGGAATGCTCGTGCTGCCGCTAGCACTATCGCAGACGTCCGAAGCGGGCTGTTCGCGAGCCTTGTGCCCTTCACGTGCCGTGCTCGATTCATTGAGCCCTGCAGCTGCCTCGATCTCAGACACCTCCTGGAGAATGCCGGCGATCTTGCTTCGGGTACGCTTGATACGATAGCGAGCGAGTATCATGGAGCCGTTTCGAACCTTCTCCAATCGACTGGCACTCTTTGCGAGATGTGAGTCATTATCAGTATCCTTATCCAGTTGTCGGCGGAGATCCTCGAGCGCTGCGGTTCGCAAGGCAAGCTCCCGTTTGTGCTGAGCGAGTTGCTCTTCTAGATGAGCCCGTAGCATTTCAATGGTCCGCTTCCGGCTGCGAAAGTTCAAAGTTCAAATCAGCTTCGTGCGGTCTAACACAAGAGACGAGCGTTCTTACTGGATTATATCGTTTTTAAACATCTTGTCCTTAAAGTCAAGATCGCGCATGAGATCAGCCATGGTAAGACGCTCACGCGGCTGACACGAAAATACTATATGTGAGTGCAAGGTTCGCAACAGCGTATCCTTCATTCCCGGCTTACATTGGTGCTTAACAACTCATCGACGATACTAGCCAGGACGGGATCCCGCTCATAGTCGGGAGAACAGAAGTAGGACCCGTGCTGATGCGTTGATCGGAGCTGCTTGGAGCCTTGGCCCTCGAAGGGATGTCTTCCATTGAGCATCTCGTATGCAATGCATCCCAGGCTCCAAAGATCGGCTTTCTCGTCATACGGTTCCCGAAGGATGATTTCAGGTGCCATGTAGTTTATAGTCTGAATTGAACCCGTCAGCGTTGACAGCATCGAGGCACAAGGAAGGGCTCGACATACTCCTGCGAACTCATCGATCTTGGTCCCTGGAGAGATACGTCTGATGAAGCCGAAATCTGCAAGCTTGATTTCATGTTGCTGTTGATCAGCGAGTAAGACTGGGACGCGTAGTCAAAAGTCAAGACATGTTGACGGAGCTTATTCGTTGCAACTCACTGTTATCCGGCTTGATATCTCGATGCACTAACGCTCCGTCCAAAATGAAACCATTTCGCCCGTTAGGCATGTGCAAGTAGTGAATGGCTTTTGCGAGTTGGATGAAGTAGCTCCAGGCGGTATCGACGGGGAGTCTAATTCCCTCTTGCCGATGTTTTCGGAGGATGGTACCCAGATCGCCTCCTTTACAGTGCTACAGGGCACAGAGGTCGGTGAGTTCCCATCCGTTGTCTCTGAAACCTGCTTACATCCATTAATAAGTATGAAGCGTTGTTTTGGAATTCAAGTTCGATTCTGTGCACTTTGACAATGTTACCATGTGAGATCTGACAATGTTACCATGTGAGATCTGACAATGGTAATAACTAGAGGAGGTATTTCAGACTGAGCAGGTTAACTATGAGCGGAAAACTAACATTTCTCGCTTTGCAAGCTCTCGTTGTGCCGAGGAATAGCATTGAATCGTTTTCAAGGCGTAGATCTGTTTTCGGTGGTGGCGTGTGAGCTACTATACCGTAACTACGCTATCGGCTTACCTTTTTATCCTTGAAAACGACTCTGTCGATACTTCCAAAAGAGCCCTTGCCAATGGGTTCCCCCATTTGACACTGCTTGGCTAGGCCAAGCGTGTAGCAACCAGAGGTGCGAGACATTTTGCGGATGATGAGTACTTTTGCGATGCGTAATCAAACTGCCAGAGGAAGCCAGTACTGAGGAGTCTATGCATCGGATAGCGACCTTCGAAGCAAATGTCGCTCACTCATCTTTATAATGGGTGTTTGATAAAGGGTTGTCAATGGCTTTCCCCCAAACATCCTAGGGATCATTGGTTGCGACTTATTGAATCTTCTGCTTGGCCAAAAAGAACTATAGCATGGAGTTGCAAGTGATCTTAACTATCTCGTCACCCGCGCTCGGACATCACGTTATCACAGTACGGCGCGGATTGACGGCTGAGGGAATAAAGCTAACTCGCTCGCATTAAACAGCAAACTCGTGCCCTGCACGGAGCTACAGAGCCCGATTCATTTGATGCGTGCAGCAAGGCCTAGATTAATAGCGGGGCAGCCATTCGACAACGGCAACGTGAGCTCAGGATGCTGCTCTAAGCGCTAGCCGTTTTCTACGGTAATATTGGGGTACCGAAGCAAACCCTACGGTGACGGAGTCCCGGCCCCGCGGTCACCAAAAGACTCCATAATTTTCCCCAGCATGTCCCCTGGGCCATATTCGAGTTTGAGCTTCAGGCATCCTCCAACACCTAGTCCACAGTCCGACTAATTCGATTCCGGGGAAAATCCCCTGTGAAAAGTAAGCCATTGAGTTGGTCGCGCTAGAGCTCACACAATTTTGATTCCGCAAAACCTCGAGGCAAGCTATAGCATTCCTTTTGTCTACTACAGCAAGCTCCTGCAGTGCTCTGTGCCAGACCTCCTTCAGTGGATCCAGCTAAGGTAGCGGAAGTCTGACTCATTTATGATCAACGCCATTCTTTGATGAGAAATGTGTCCAAGCGCTGGCCGGTGGGGGAAAAGAGCTGAATGCAGGTGATCTTCCCACAGCGTACACTCATTCTCTGAGTGAAACAGGAGCAGCCAACGCCTCGTTGCTAGCAGGAAATCATCTTGCTAGGCAGTAAGTCTGTCCCAGGCGTCTCTTTGGGCTAGAATTGATCTCTCTAGGCGTTCTGATGTATTGTTCGATACGACTGACGGTCTTCAAGCTGTGTTTGCCACTTCGAGGAGGGATATATAGAAAACAGATCCCATGTTGCTGCTCAAAATGTTATGTCTCCCTTCGGTCATCCAAGCGATCAGCACGACATGCTGTCGCCGATTAAGCGAATCGTCCTGAGAATGCCTCCTCCTCCCCCTTCTGTAAGTATATGGCTTCAGAATTCACCGCTGTAGGCTATCGAGAGCTAATCAAACGTTTGGAACAGCCTCAGGAGCAATTGGAGCAAATCTTCAAGAGAGGAGGATTTACGTATGAATCTGCTGATCAAGTCAGTCTCGCGTCGAAATGCGAGGTCCGAAAAGAACTCGGAAGGGGAGGATTCGGCGTAGTTGAAGAGGTTACCTTGGATGGAAAGGTGAGATTTGTGTCGTTCAACGCGTGTATCATGGACTGACATGAAGTCGTTCCACAGCTTTATGCTTTGAAAACTTGCCTTTGTTATGACCACGACGATTTTGAGCTGGCGCGGCAAGAAGTGTGGGTTGTTCTCCGTCACCGCGCTTTGATGGCTTCGTTTCCGTTGACGCTGCTTGAATCCTAGAGTTCATCAAGAGATCATGGCACACGACAACTTGTGCAAGCTCATCGACTACCAGCTAGATCGCAAAGGGGGCACCGCTCATATACTAATGGAGGTGAGTATACTGCTTGAGGTTTGTCTTCGGCGCACGGCTGATTATCACGTGCAGCTGTGCGAGGGTGGATCCCTCTCTGACGAGATCAAGCGATCGCATATCGCTGATACACGCATGCCAACCGCGACCGTATGGAGCTATCTGGTTCAGATTGTCAATGGACTCAACTTTATGCACAATGGCAACGAGAGGCCTTCCAGCTGTGAGTTCCCTGACACTCTCGTTCACTGCGACTTGAAACCAGTAAACAGTGCGTGGAAACGATAGTTCCCCCTCAGTCGCGTTCCTGATCACAATTTCCCTACTTCTAGTTCTTTTCGTCGACTCTGACAGAAAAAAACTCAAGATTGCGGATTTTGGGTTGGTAAAGAACTTGGGCGAAAAGAAGTGTCTAGACGGAGACGGATCTGGAGTGAGCAAACCTCCCATAAAGTCTTGTCCTCCTTGACCTGACATCTTGGCCTCAGACTTGGCTATACATGTCTCCAGAAATGATTCGCGGGGAGCCTTTCAACGAAAAGGCGGATATCTTTGCCCTCGGACTCATCCTCTACGAAATGATGAACGGCCGTCACCCCTTCGAAGGTTTTGGCGACGAGCTCGTGGATGTTTACTCGCACTGGGACCCATTCACCGAGCTCGACATTCCCGGATTCGAGGGGGATCCCGACCTTGTAAAGCTCATGCGCAGTATGCTAAGCATGGACGTGAGTATCAATACTGTCTTGCTCATCTCATGGATTACTGATTTCCTCCTCTAGCCTAAAAGTCGTCCTTCCACCGGTGATCTGCTTCATGACCCAGCTTTCCGAAAGAACTCGTCGTTGCACAAGCTCGCTGCGTGAGTCGTTCAGGTCTCCTGACAGTTTGCCGCGTACTGATCCCCTTGCAGACTTCCCGCTCACGAGCGACACAACGGGGACGCCAAGGGATGCGGCCCTGTTCGTGGCGGGGGGCGCGCCCGCGATGTTGCTCATCCTTACCGAATACAGCGCATGCGATACGCTCGCGGCAAAGCCTAACGATCGGGCGTCAATACCCTCCGTTGTTCTCGTCATGAAAAAAACGCCTCTTGCATGCTTCCGACTTTGCTGTGGATTCATTTCGTTTTCGGCTTGTACCGTCGCCATGGTGTAAAATGGACACTATCTTCTCTGTTGTTTGGCGGTTGACCGCTTGGCAGTCTTCATGTATCCCAAAGAAGCGTTCGCGCCTTGTATCGCTTGAATTTGGATCTTGCGCATGTGATCGATGACATAAGACTGGTGATGGACATCGAGATCAGGTATACAGTCCTTTGGCGATAGTATTCTTGTCCTCTACAATGCGCTTCCGCAGCGCACATCCGTCGATATCCCGTTGACGAAGCGCAACCAAGCACGCCATCCCACATCCGTTCCTATGCACGCCCCGCGCGCGTATCCAAACCCATCCCTTCATCTACCGCCCCACCCTCCCTTTGACCCCCACACCCCTCCTTACCGACCCATTCCCTACCCTGACCCCACTCGCTCCCGACCCGGCCACCCTCCGCCCCCTGAAAAACGCCAAAAAAGCCTCCTTCTCCTCCCACCCGAGCCCAACGTGTTTGACCCTTCCCATCTGACACAACAGCGCCGCGCAACACGCGCCGAGAACGTTCTCGTGCGCTTCCTTTGTCGATGACAGGTCGAGGGTTTCCGAGGGGAGGAATGCGCCGCTGGAGGGTGCGTTGGAAGGATGGAGGATTCGGATTAAAAGGTTGCGCGGGAGGAGGGAGCCGCATTGGGTTGTGAGGATATGGGGGAGGGGATTGAGCCGCGGTGTTGGGACTGTATGGGTGGATGTTGGGGTGTAGGCTGTTGGTGGTGGGTGTCTACAAGGGCGAGTTAGCGCGATGGCAAGGATGGGAAAGCGGGGGAAGAGACGTACTTGAAGAACATGATCCATACGTTGTACGTGTTCACCGGCACCTTGACGTCCGCCAGACATCCCTTTGAGAACTTTAAAAGCCCGCGCGCATTCGACGTCGTCCCTTCTGGAAAGACCACGAGTGGTGCACCTGGCATGCTCGTGCGTGCATGGGCGATTGTCGGGTACGTAACGCTCCCGGAAAGCCGTGTGCGGAATGTCGTTGGGGTATGGGCTGTTAACGAAAGCAAGGTCGACAGACGGACGGGTTTGTAGCCAATAAAGGTAGACTGAGTCGTGGGAGTGTCGGTAGCATCTGCAGATAGCGACTCTGCTGCCGCTGCAGCTTGCTCGTGGATCGGGACGAGAAACGTCGGCTGATAGCTGTGTCTCTGGCGTTAGCATAGGCCTCACCAGGGACATGACGCACATACCGGAATGCAAGATAGAGCACATCAATGTACCCGGTCCAATTCGTGACGATTAGATCGCCCGGCTTGACCTGAACCTTGATAGGCGTGTTCCCCCGCCTGCGTCAAGGGTTCAAGTCAGCAACGCGTCTCCGCAAGACAAATGCGATACGCACACTCGCTTCACCTGCGCGACCTCTGTGTCTATCCACCAATAACCCATCAAAAACAATGCAAGCCGACACAGCACCGCCGACGGAATACGCGTGATCCACCGTACCAGTCCAGGACCCTTCCATCCCATCAGCTCAACCCCCACCACCCCCCTTGACCATACTCACCAACACCCGCTCCGGGATATCGACCAGTACGAGATACGCCAGCGCCACGAGCGCCAAGACGGCGCCGCGACTGATCGAGGCGATACCGGCGACGGCCCTATAGACGACGAGGAACGGCGAATCGGATGTCGCTGGAACGGGAGGGAGGAACGGCTGGATGCCCGTCCCGGGGTCCTGTGAGGGGAGCGTCAACGGGGCGAGGCGATGATGACGGCGCTAGGGGATGCGTACCCTCCATCGGCTGAACTTCTCCATGGTGTCTGCTCCGTGGCGTACGCTGCCATATCACTCTGCGAGGATCCGAATGCCTTGATGGAAACGAAGGGGACCACGCGTTCTGCATCCGAGACACCAGCGTGAGCCATCAAGCATGCACCTGGTGGATGGAAACCCTCGCGTGCCGCGGGTGGCATTCTTTTCGCATTCCACTTGGTGCTCCTGGTGTTCCGCTCCAGGACCTAGCAGGCACCGCCATAGCTCCCGGCCAACCGGGAAAGTCGGGTGACGTAGCGGACGACGGCGGATGGCGGACGGGCGGGACGAAAACCTATTTTCCTTGATAGGAGGCTTGGCGGGTCCGGAGAGATGTATATATCGCTGCCATCCCGCTCTTGATGATCCCGTTCGGAATGAGCCTGATCATCAGCTGTGCCACTACTCTCTTCAACCGATCAATATTCGCCATGTTTCGTCTCGTCACCCCCATCCTCGGACGCAACCTTATCACCTCTACACGATCATTCCACCAATCCGCCATCACCGCCTCCCAGCGGGCCCTGACGTTCTCCAAGCTTCGACAAGACCTCGGACGTACGTCTCTCCTCGATTCTATTCCTCATCTCAGATACTGATCAGTGCTCTCGAAACAGCCGACTACGCATCCCGAACGGTTCCCGTACGGGAATTACTACAGGGCCTCAAATCCCTTCAATCCGAAAGGCTCTTGACCAATAACAACGAGAGTACGTCCTCGTGCCCTCAACTCTCTCCATCATCACTGAATCCCCGTCCCTCCCACACGTAGAGAGCGCCTTTTACCGGTTCGTCTGTAATTCCCATTCGTCGTGCATCGACAACTGATCACCAGTCAATCGCAGAGACGGATACAGAGATATCTGTCAGATCGCTGACGGGCGTGAGGGACTCACGGTCGGTGAAATACAACAGGTGCTCACAGACGAGGTACGTTCCGCTCTTTCCCTTCCCCTTCCGCTCCCTTTCACCCTCTCCGCGATCCATATGACACTGACCCCCACCGAATGAACGGCATCACAGAACGCCGTCTCCTGGCGCGCCATCGGCAACCTGCTCACGCAGGGGAAAATCCCGGAACTGGAAGCGCTCGATGATGTGAAGCGGGCGGCGGTGCTTTTTGGGCGGGTGCATGGGATCGGACCCGCCAGGGCGTGGGAGCTGTGAGTTTTTTCTTTTCAAAAGCTTTGTATCGGGTTCGTAGGAGGTATGAAGATGGAAGGGTGGTTTTGGAAGCGATCGTCACGGGCTCGCAAGCACCGCTGTCTAATGAGTCGAGCGCTGGCGCAAGGGATCTCTGTGCAGCACTCCCGCCGAGTTACAAGGATGGGACTTTTCGTGGTCCGCCAGACGCCGTTGGCAACCATCGTGGGTTCGCGGATCCGCCAACAACGACATGGCCAAGCGACGGTAACACCACTCGAGGATACTTCTGCACGCGTCAAGAGAAAAGATAATGTCCTTGGAAATCAGGGGAGATTTGACGAAATCAAGGGAAATTTGACTGATTTGCGCCGCGTAGGGCCGACCTAGGATACAGAACGATCGATGACTTGAAGGGGTCGTCGAGCCCATTGATCAAGAAGGCTACCAAGGTAAGCCGAAAGGGTCATCTCCATTGTGGATGGTATCACTGATCATCGTATCATGACAGATCGCCCTCAACCACCTCGACGTTTGTAGAATCGTTGGAATCTGCTATACACAGAAGACTTATCTTCGTCCTACAGGAAATGGAACGACCCATTCCCCGAAGTGAGATGGAAGTATTCCACAAGGTCATTGGCGATGCGCTCGCCGATGCCGATCCCAGCAGTACGCGCGTGCCTTGCACGAAACGCTACAAATTGACTGAAATCGGAACTTGCCATCCAGTCCAGTTCGAGCTCCTGGGCAGCTTCCGACGCGGTCAAGCGTTCTCCTTGACCGTCGAATTGGCGATCTGGCATTCGTACGCCCTTCCTTCCTTTCCCAGACTGAGCAACGCTAACACCTGACTTCAACAGGTCCTACTCGGCGTTGAGGGACAACGACGAGGCCGCGAAAGCCTTGATGGTAAAAGTCAAGGCGGCCCTGACGAAGGCAGGACTCATGAGTCCTGACTTTATCTTTCTCAACGGTACGAACGTACCATGCCATGTCAAGCGGTCATCCCTGACTCGCTTCCTTGTTGTAGGCTCCAAGAAGTCCATGGTCCTGACCAAGTTGCCCGAGAATGTCTTGTCGGGATCCAGCTACCGAATGATGGACATTCGATTGTGCAATACTACATCTGTGCCGTACTTTTTATTGCACAACACGGGTGACGAGACGTTGATGAAGATCTTGCGAAGGGAGGCGTTCCATCGGTGATTCTTCTTCTTCGAGACCCACATATTGACAAGAGCCGGGCTGACAATGGGGCTTGCAGGGGTCTGGTCATTAACGAATATGGTATGGGCAAACGGAACACAGCAAAGAAGGTCAGTACCCTTGTATCAGATCGTGATAAAGCGGCCTGACTTGCACCTGGAAATCCAACAGAATAGCAGTATGTATCGATGTCGGTTCAAGCTCGCACTCTGTGTAACTGATATAATCTTTATCTTAGACTGGTGGGCGGAAGGTACCGAAATCCCTGCAAGCTCCGAGGAAGCTATCTTCGAGAAGGTACGCTGGGGTTGTGGTGAGGAGAATATGAATACTGACTCTGCCACGCATCCAGCTTGGCGTACCATACTTGAAGCCCACAGACAGATCGTTCAAGATTTACGAGAAACTGTTGCCAAGGCATCTGTTGTCAGCGTAGGCTCGGTCTGGGTCAACATTTCGGCTTCATTTCAAGAGTTTCATGCAGGGTTATGCATCGTGTACGGAAGGCAATCTCTCGATCAATATTTCCGAGTAGAAGCGACAGTCAGTGGCTTTGACCTGACTCTCGAGATCGCGCATGACAAGATCAGAAAGCCGCCTTCTTTTCGAGATACACTGGCACTGGGCAGGAAAATCGCAAACGTGCTACATGCGTCCTTTGACGGTGCGCGGTCTATCACTCTTGCGTCGCGCTCCCAACTGTAGGTGACGAGTCATTATGAAGGCTTGGGCGTGTGATTATGGGAAGAATAGCTCGACCATGAATCGTTGGGCTATATGACGACATGAGGAAGCATATCATTTTCGCGATCGCCAATCTTTCGAGCGAGTCTGAGCATCTTAACGGGCTCGAACGTTTCTGATTCCGTATGCATTCATTCCATCTCGGTACTCACTGTCCAGGGTGGGCCGAGATGCATTCCATGTCGAGGATTCTTGCTCTGTGGGTTCTATCCCCTGTCTTGCTGCCTGCGCATCTTGCACAGCTCTCATCTTCAGTTCGCCTTTCTCGCCAAAGACGTGCCAAGCGGCTAGAATTCATGAGTTTGAGAAATATCCCAGCGTCGGATACAAAGTCACTCTCTACTACACATAGCTCGCAGAAGCTCCACAATTGAATGTGGTTGACCTGTCGAACGGGACTGAACGGACACAAAGGAAGAAGGGGTCACAAAATGGTTGGGAAAGCCCATTACTCGTCGTCGAATGCTCTCATGCCGGTACGAAGAAGCGGAGAGCGTGTCCCGGCAACGGTGAAATCGACCATGATTTCACTCTAGTCTGCCGCGACGCTTGGGATTCTACCAAGCTTCAACGGATGGCATAGTTGGGGTTCACCACGACAAGTATGCCGGCGGGGCTTGCCCGCTCGCATCGCCAAGGATACCTGTCTTTGGACTCCTCGTATATGTAGTCATCTCGGGCGACTGTATCGGACAGCATCGGGCGGGAACTCCGATCACCGGGACGTGACAATATGGCGGTGCGACGTTCCGAGTCGCGGCTTCACGTATGTTTCCCGTTAGTAAACAACAACCGGGATGTTCCGCACAGGCATGGGATATTCGGGGAATTTGAGCAGAATCCGGCAGTCGAGTAAAGGCATGTGCATCAAGCCATTGAAGAGAACCTGGATATCGTACACGCGCTCCGTTATCACTGCCCATACGCAGCCAACCGCACAGCCGACCACTCTGGGGGCTGATAAGACCAGCCCATCAGTATCTATCACCGCGACTGTACCCTTGATCTGCACTCACCTCACCCCTCGTCTCAAACTGCAACCAATCCCCCGTCCCACTCGGCACCAACCCCATTTGCTTGCATTTCCAGACACCTAGCCCCAGCACGAGGACCTGACAGCCGATGAATGTGAGGATCGGGAGGATGAGCGGTCCGATGGAGGGTTTTGATGCGGAGGGGTCTTGGGACTGTTGCGCGTCGGGAGAGGATTGTTTGAATGGTTCAAATGCTAAAAGGTCCCATGGGTCAGTACGCAAGCGCAAAGACGTGAAGAGCGACGGGAAAGAGCTTACTGGTCAACACGTTCCAGGCGGCCTGCCACGGACTCGTCAATAATGCCCACACGATCCCCATCGAAAACAGCTGAATTCCCGAGCCAGACATGTACAGCATGAACGCCTGCATGGGAAGGGACTTTGCTGGTCTATGGTAAGCCCAACGCATGACAATGGAATCAGTATGCCGTATGGAGAAGCAAAAGGGGGACAAACGTACGAGAGCGCAACCTCCCATGCCTTCTTCATCTTTAGCTCGTTACTCCTATTCACGCTCGCCCGGACCATGGCTTGCGGTCCCTCTGCTGCATCACCGGTGCCAACGGCCTTCTTGCCTTTGCCCTGTAGCGTCAACGTTAGCAAGACATCAGCTGAAAAGGTGGCGGTCGAGGAGAGACGCGTACCTTGGCTGTGATGGGTTGTGTAGTGAGGGGTGCGTATCCGGGCGGATTGGGGAGGGAGAGGTTTCTGTCAAAGGTCAGGACGGGCTTGAAGGCGGATAAGGAGGCACCCACTTGGACATTGTGGCGGGACGTGGAGACGGGGCGCGGGCATCTCGGGACGATTCGTACAGACAATACCTCGCTCTTGATGTCGCGGTCGTCTTCCAGATTGCCGACGCGGAAGCAAACGCCGAGCATTCAATGATTGTTCGGGCGGCATACCCTCTCTGCGTTCTTCCCGATAGCTTTCCCGATCCCCGTTTGTGCACTCTGCATGGGCCGTTTACTGTCCCTAGGGCTGTCTAGAAGGGCAAGGGATGGTCCCTGCTAGATAAGACCATTGAAAATCGCAGCACAAAGCGCATCATCGGCGTGACGCGTCCACGTGCTCATGATTGTAATACAGCCATATTGAGGACGTCCCTCTCGCTATCATCGCTGCAAAGACATCGAGCTGCTGTGGACTATCTCATCTCCGCCCTGTTTTCTGACGCTACGTTTCGCACGTCAGGGCATATTGATCTTGAAAGACAAGCGTTACTGAGTCAGGCATACAACGGGTAAAATATCATTCCTCCACATCCTCTCCACCAAGAACAGCACCTCTGCTCATTCGTTCAGCTTGGCCGCAGCAGCCTGAAGCTACATGCCAGTCGCATTAGACGCGTCCTTCTGTCCACGCAGAAAAGAAAAGCAACTCACCTCCTCCCGACTCTTCGGCTTCTCCAAACCACGCGCCTGCTCATCCGTCAACATCTGAATCCCCGGACCCGTCCCCGCCAATGCATTCGGATTACTGCCCACGAGTCCCGACGAGCCCTGCGAGGGGTCCTGCCCGAGGTCGGCCGGGTTGTTGGTCTTTGCCGGGTGGGGCTGAATGGTGAATTCTGCGAAAAGGAGAGGTCAGCGATTGCGGATCCGGAGATCGAGCGGATGGGCGTACGTTTGTCTTCCTCACTGGACATTGCGGCGAGTGTTCGATGGAATGAAAGGCTGCTTCAGCGGGTCAGCACAGAACAGGAGGACGCCATCGGTTCATGTTGACGCGCACAGCCAGAGGGCGACTCGCCATCCCTACTCGATTAGCTTCCGAGATGACCTCATCCGTGAGCGTGGCGGGCGCGAGTCACGTGGGAGAATAGAGTCAACACACATCACTAAACCTATACAGAATAATACATATACAGAGACGACACGACTCCAACCCCAGGAAGATGAATACGTTCAAATTCGAGTGCAAGGCTTCTCCGCCTTAGGTCACTCGCTCAGCGTGCTCGGACCTCTGGTTCTGGCTCATGCCACTAGCTTTCGCTTGTTCCTCCACCGTGTCTGACGTTCTCTGATCATTAAGAAAACAGGACGTCAACATCTAAAACTCCATTGCATGGCCCAGTTGTCTCATGCGAGAGAGAAACCTTACGATTTTTTTTTTCTGACATTCTCCGCTTCGGTCACATAATTCCCCCAGTTCTTGTCAAAGTGTTTGAAGACATGTTCGGTAATATGCTGAAGCAGTGTCTCTATCAACGTCAACGGCCAGTCGGCTTCCGCACCAGGCTCGCAATACAAAGAGCAACCACACTCTAAGCCAGCTTGGATTTCTGCAGTTTTTCTGGAGTTCATTTGTTTGCTGAGCGCAGACAAGGGTTTCGGGGGCAGTCGTTTCTCTTGAGCATAGTCCGGGAAACGGTGGGACAAGGCGTCGCATAAGAAGTCAAACCAGCGCCTAATGCGCAAAGAGATCGTACGATGGGCGATGCAACTCCTCAGATGTTCCAGGACACCGTCGGCCTTGACTAGGAATTGTTCCAGCTTTTTTGCTAAAGCTAAAGAATCCCTGTGGGGTTCCTTGGATATTCCATTGTGGAATTCTTTGAGTTCATCGACCATTTCCTTGTGCTGCTTCATGGGCGAGTTCGAGCTTTTGGTCGACGCGGGTGCATCGGCTGTTCCTTGAGACGTATGTCGCACGGAAGTCGAGTCCCGGATTTGATTGCTGGGCGCCGATAGGGAGAGTGGATGCGATTCCGTTGTCACGACCCCCATGGTTCCCGTCAATGATCCCAGGGTTGGGTCACCTTGGACTGTGCTCCAAGGTTGTGAGCCTGGTTGGGCGTAGGAGTTGCCATACATCGATGTGCTGTTCCATTGTACCATTGAGCGACCATCTGTACCAGAGAACGAGGGTGTTGAAATGGGATTCACAACGCTACCGAGATTTCGGACAGATGTAGACAGCTCTGTAGACTCTGGATATCGTTCCCATGACGATTCCAAGCCTTCGGGATCGAAAGCACAGTGATCTGCCGGCGTGTTCATACCTCGTGCGGTCGACATTCTCCTTTCGGGAACTACTGCTTGACTACTTGCAACAATGGTAGGTGCCTTGTGTGCTTTGAGCAAATGACGTGGTGGAAGTTCGAACAAGCGCGGATATGTATCGTCTGTGACGAGTCTCTTACCGTTTTCACCTCTATTTATAGGTATCCAGTACAAGCGTACGGCTCTTGCTGTGTTTGGCAGAAAGGGATCTTTGGTCCTTCCCACAAGCGATCTGCATCCTACCAGAGATACCTTGAGGGCGATCTCCATTCTTCGGTCCCTAATCAAGGGTGAACAGTTCGGATTCGATTGGTCAGACAAAAGGCGGCCAGCGCCATATCCTGTCGGTACAGAGCGTGAGGGCGAGTTGGCCCGAAATGGTAGCGTTGTCTGTAAGCTGTGCGAGACCTCCTTTCATATCCTCGAAGCAGGGAAGGCAGATGAAACACCCAAATAGAGTCTCCATCCAATGCAATGACGTAGGTTGAATGACAGCGTATGATACAACTCATTTGCGAGAGAACATCCTTTGGCCTGACCCCTGAACAGGTGTGTCGCTTTTTGATTCGAATCATGTTGGTTGGGCAGGATGTCCTTTGTCGATTTGAGTCATTCCCCAGCTAGCTTTGCCACCAGTCCTTGGGGCGACAGCCACCACCCCCAAGACGCCTCCTCTACCAGCTCGATTTGCGGACACCGTTCAGTTCGCCGTTGAGTGCCTTGAGGCGGAATTGGTACTGTGGAGGGGGCAAAGCGTAAGCGAATCATTCGGGACTAGGGAACATATGCGACGAGCTTTGGCGAGCGAGAGATGGCATCTAGTCGTCGCGCGAGTTGAGAACCAGAGGTGACGCGAGACTAGCGCGTGCATTGGCCGGCGGGATCGAATCGCGCGTCCTGCCTTTGCGCATAGCGGCATATCTGGCACTTTCAAGCAGGAGAGCCGATTCCGAGAAAAAGGTCGAAAAGGAGAACCGATCGCCATTCTTCTCGCGCGCCGTGTTCATCGCTTCGCTACGGCTCCACGAGGACGAGGATTATTCCATCTCGCCCGAGAAAGGCGACATTCCAAACCTGCGCGCGAAGCGGAGACAGTCTTGTGGCACCAACTGGGAATATCTGGCGCCTTTCGACAACACAGTCATGCGCACTTTGTCCCTCTTTTGCCCGAGTGAGCGTCGCATGTGTTGCTCCAAAGTCAACTTGAAGCTCGCCCTATGGTGAACAC
Source organism: Naganishia sp. PG3902-1 (assembly GCA_023628075.1). Classification (NCBI taxonomy): domain Eukaryota; kingdom Fungi; phylum Basidiomycota; class Tremellomycetes; order Filobasidiales; family Filobasidiaceae; genus Naganishia; species Naganishia sp. PG3902-1. The sequence goes on from JAMALH010000004.1 coordinate 27,074, forward strand.
GCATAGCTTCATCGCACGCATTGCTTCATCTATGCACGCACACAGAACATACTCAACTCGTCCGGCCTTTCGGCAGACACCCAGTCTGCCCGCATAGACGTCGCCCGCCGCGAAACCTCTGGTTCGAGTCCGACGGGTGACTGCGGCCGTCCTTCACGGGACCATCTGCAAGCTCGGTAATGCGGTCTTATGGTCCCGCACGTCGCGTTACCCTTGTCTCATCCCCGTCATATGCCGCAAACATGGCTCGCGGAGATTTGCCGGCCTGCGGCGCCTCCTATCTTGGCGTAGCTGGCTAGCTGTCGACGAGAAACGGCGTCTCGCTTCCAACTCGTTTGATCGCGGCACTCGCGCAAACCGAGGATTCTTCGGCCGTCCGCTGGACAAGTGCGACTTTTGTCGGTGACTGCTCGACGGCTCGTCGCACGTCCATTTCGGCAACTGGAGGAAATTTGCTGGTTCGCGACGCCCCCTATCATCGGTTCGTCATCTCGAGATGGATGAGCGGCCGTCCCACAACGTCTTTGGGAGATCCTTCCCTGCGGCGCCTCCTATTCTCGCTTCACTCGGAGAATGATGCTCGACCGTCCTGCGAGGGCCTCGTGCCTGCGGCGCTCTCACTCTCGCTTCACTCGGGAAATCCTTGCTGCCGCGCCTCCTATTCTCGCTTCGCTCGGAGATGGATGCTCGGCCGTCCTACGACGGCCTCGTGCCTGCGGCGCTGAGAGTCTCGCTTCGCTCGAAAGAGTCTCGCGCGCCCTACGGCGCGCTCGGGGAATCCTTGCCTGCGGCGCTGGTAGTCTCGCTTCGCTCGATGGTGGTCTCGCTCCGCTCGATGCGGTTCTCACCGTCGTCGCACGCCTCGTCGCCCTCGCTTCGCTCATGCTCCTCGACGCGCTCCTCGAACTCACCCTACACAACCCAAACTCATTCATCACTCCCCTCCCCCGGCCCGTCTCCCCACACCGATTCTTAACCCTGCCCGCCCTGGTATCGCCCGGCATGTTATTCAGCTGCAGCTGCGCCCTGTGCCGGACCACTTGCTCCAACGTCGTATTCCGCGCGACGTAGAGCAACGCCCTCCGTTGGATTTCTGACTGGGCAACCGAGAGACGGAGGCGTGCGTCGCGGAGGATTTGTGATTTGCCGGCCATGATCGGTGTGCTGGAAGACGATGAACCGGGCACCCCCTGGACGACCCGACGACGTGCAATCAATTCACCCCGTCGACGCCCTGCCCTCCCGCTTTTCGATCGCGCGCCCCCCCCCTCCCGGCGGCCGAGCGGAAGCAACCCCCCCGGCGCGCGTCATCCCGGGCCTCCTCGGGTCATGAAGCAGCGCCGAGATGGACCGCCAGCTGTCGTCCCCCGGGCACCCAGCACCCCGCGCATCATGTCGTCCCAGTCCGGCATCGCCGTCCCGCAGGACATCACACACGCCTTTGCCGCCGCGCTCACCGACGCCAGCACGCGCGCCCTCGTGCTCACCATCCCGTCCACCACCGCCTACGCCCTGCACGCCGTCCTCCCGCGCGGAACAAGGCCCCATCCGTCCGCGCCCGCGGGATCCGCACAGTACATCTCCGACATCGCGGGCCTTCTGCCCGCGCTCCCCTCGTCGAACACGTGCGCGGCGTTTCTGCTTCGGACGGATACCGAGGACGAATGGATCCACATCAGCTACATCCCGGATTCGGCGCCGATCCGTTCCAAAATGCTCCACGCCTCATCCAAGTCCACCCTGCTAACGACCCTATCCACCGCGCACCCGATCACGCAAACCATCTTCTTCACCTCACCGGGCGACCTGACACCCACCGGCTTCCTCGCGCACCTCACCTCGCGCGATGCGCCGGCACCGCTCACGAAATCCGAAGAGGCCCTGCGCGAGATCAAGCGCTCGGAGCAACAGGAAGCGCAGGAACGGCTCGAAAAGATGTTTGGCGGCACGACCCTCAGCCCATCGTCTTCCGCCCCCTCGCCTTCGCCGTCGCGGAAACCGACGCTCCCGCCGCCGGCCGTCTTTGGCGCGCCGCAACCGCCACGACAACGTAGCACGGATTCCACCACATCATCATCAGCATCACCCGTCGTGACCTCGCCCGCGGGTGGACTCGCCCGCGGCGGGATCGGGGCGATGGGCGCCATCTTGGGTGGCGCCTCGGGTCTGGGTGCCGGCGCGGATAAGGGCTCGTTGAAGTGGGGTGACGGGGTGGAAGATGCGCTCAAAACGCTGAGGAAGGGTGATGACCAGGGTGCTGTGGTTGTCCTCGTACGTTCCCCCTCCTCCCTTCTGAACCAAAACAAGGAGCTTGTCTAACGCGAAACGTGCCAGTCCATCGACGCGAAATCCGAAACGATCATCCTTCACCCCTCTCATACGTCCTCTACATGCACACCGGACGCCCTGGCATCCCGTCTACCCATCAAAGAACCAAGCTACGCATTCTACGCCTGGCCTCAACCGGACTCATCCACGCCTTCACCGGACCCAAAGCCAGAGCCGACGCGTCAACAGTCGCTCGGCGTCCCCACGGATCCGGCATCGATCGCGTTGCCCGTCACGCCGACGGAGGCTTCGGCCTCGGAGGACGCCGTGCAAGCGCCAGCTCCGCCTGATGCGAACGGCGTAAATCCTTCCGCCGCCGGCAACGCTGCCTCGCCCCGCATCCTCTTCATCTACGCCTGCCCCTCGGCCAGTCCCGTCCGCCACCGAATGCTCTTCAGCACGTGCGTCCGCGGCTTGATCCGTGCGGCGGAAGACCGATGCGATGTGAAAGTGGTCAAAAAGGTACGTTCCCCCGCCCCCGCGCTTTCCCTTTCATGCGCGTGACTGATCCTCGTTATTGAAACCGGACAGATCGAAACATCCGACATCAAAGACCTCACCGCTACCCACCTGGAAGCGGAACTGGCGGAATCCGGTGGGCCGTCTAGCCTCGCGCCGTCGTCGTCGTCGAACGCGGGTGGATCGGGCGTGGATACGGCTTCTTCACATACAGATGCGTGGAATGCGTTTGGGCCGAGAGTCGGGGGCAGGCCGAGGCCTGTGGGAAGGCGGTGAGGGGGTATTCGGTTGGAAAGGAAGGAAGGCGCGCAAAGTTGGCTTGATGTGTATTGTCTTCGAGGTTGGAGCAAATGCGAGTGTGTCATGGATACAGGTTATAGGCATTTTAAGTACGAGATTCTTGCAATCTCGTTCTGCCCTTGGCCTACTCGGTAGTCAAGTACCGCTTGCCTTCATATTTGAACTATCATACAGCGATCAAGTGTCATCTACCTTGATCATCCAGTCCCTCTCATTGCGAGGGAGCAGTTGATTCCGTCTTCCCTCCCCCCCTTCGCGCGGCCCTAGAATCCTACGCGGCAAATCATTTCCTATTCATCGACGACCACGCCACCGTCTGGGCATCACAAGGCCAATACTGGCCGAAAACACCGATGCGCCAGTGGTGCGGCACAGCGAGTCAAAAGGCACGAAAGTGTGTCAGACAACGGAGAAGAGTCAGGTGTTCCACGCAGGTGGCACTTCGTACTAGAAGGAACCGATGAATCTTATCGCTGCCAAGTGACTCGAGCTACATATTGAGCATTCCACAATTATGACAGCCATGGAAGGCATACCATGTATGTAGACATTGAGCCAGTCACGTTGAATCGATTATAAGCTCCGTTCTTGGGCTTATCGGGCAAAGACTGGAAACCGAAACTTGCTGCGCCAAAGCTATCTCACGAGCTTTCGTTTCAGAAGCCCTACGTCTCCGCTCGTTCATGACTCCCTACCTTCGAGCACACGCTGAGGAAGAATTATGCCCATCGCAATGTTCTTTGCGATCGATCGTTCCCGCATACTTGAAAGGCTAACATTGAAAACAGAAAAAAAGAAAAATTGAACGCCAACCTCTATCTGGATCTGACACAGCGACGACGGACAGTGGTCGCTCTGAGAAGGTGCCTCTTCCTGTGAGCGGCTGCTGTTTACCCCTTGTGGCTCCATCAAGCGATTGTCTCGTAGCTCTGGTTTCGGCTGGGTACGCTAAAAGTGCATCTTCCTTTCTTGCCGAAAAAGTGCCAAAAGCAGAAAACGCATGCTTATGAAAGGTATATATGATTAGACCGCTTCTGTGGCTCCCATCCTTTCGGGATCCGTCCGCCCTCCTTGTTTTTCAGCACATTAGAATATTAAAACGAGATTGTTTTATCGGGAAAAGTTGAAACCGAATCTCTCTCCAAAGCGTCTGTCTGCAAGGGACAGTGCAAGTGAAGATTGGACTGCCAAAAGTCGGAAGCTTTCAAAGTTCTCGAATTCCGAAAGGGGCACGACCACCACAAGACATGACTGCAGCGACACCCAACCTAATTGAACTCGTCCGCTATCTCCTCCGGAGACAGTATCGGCAACCAAACAGCTTCTCAGCCTGATCCCCGGTTACAACATCTTTCAAGGGTCCAGGTATACGGTGTCTGTTGGATTCTCGCTTGAATGGAAGAAGCAGGCCAGCGATATACTCTGGTGGTACTTCTATCCATCGGTGTGACAATCTCTTAGTAAGGGCCATTTGATGACTGTTGTTAGCAAGGATATGCCTTTCAGGAATTCATTGACGTCGACCGCGATATCGGTCGGACAGCAGTCGAGGCAGAGTGCCTTCCAGGGTATTCCCGTTATCGAGCTTGAGGATCTAGCAAAAGACGCGCTCAAAGTCACCTTTCAACAAACCCTGGCCGAAACGGTCCAAAGACACTGGGAGAAGCTGAAAAGAGTGGCACAGATAGACTGTCAATAGCAAAAGCAAATACGAGATGAAGGAATCGTCAGTCTTCTCAACGCGTCATCAAGGGACGCGGTACCCCCCGTCACCGCCGAGACCAAAGAGTATCTAGCTTTTTTGGAACGCCTGGAGACAGATAGCGGCGGTTACCAGAAATACAACTGCGTAAGGGAACGCTGAGAGCGAGTGATATAGAGGCAAACAGGAATACATGGTCCAGGCACCTCGATATCTTGGACAAGCTGTTGCTCAGAGTCAGCTTCACTGGGAAAAGTTCCCGGTCCAAGCAGAAGAGTCGTAGAAGAACAGAGTGCTCGCCGCGCAAAAGACGAGAAGAAATGACTCCAGAAAACATCGCGCGCTTTCGCCGACAGGTGCTTGTTTCACTTAGCTAACAATATAGTCGCTTCAGCATCGTCGAAGAAACGACTCGCAGAGTGGAAGAATCCACGGAGGAGTACCTTTGCGAAAGGGTGCACAAATACCTCGTAATACAAACAGGTTTCGAATGCCAGAAGCGTCGTGGAAAGTGCGTGATCCGTCAGATGGGCTCAAGGAGTTCAAGGCCAAGGAGAACAAGCGGCAGCCGGTGTCCCCTATGAAGCTCCTGCTTTCGGAGAAGGACGGCTGTGGGACGCAGAGGAGAATCGTCTAAGGGATGTGGAGAAATGCGACAAGTCACGAGGCGACGAACGACAACGGACACTGCATAATGGAGCGGATTCTGGTGGAAAGATGCAGGGAGAAGGGACGGATCTTGCTTTGAGAAAAGAGACGGGTGCAGCATATGCGACGGATCGACATTGCATATTGGAGTTAATAACGAACAACAAAGATGGGATGAAAGTCGCGATCGATGGACGATGAAACAATGTAAAGCCCCATGCATGCGATGTTACATATTATGCGCCAAGTGCTCACATCCTTGATTGCAGGCCGAATCGCTAGTCGTCCTTCGCTCACGTCGAGCGTCGTTGCCAAAGCCCGCGCCAAGACACGCCAGGATGGTGTGATGCTCTAGAATCCAGGGCATTGTCTCACCAGACACAGGTAATTCCTGAGCACAGCGGCCTGAGACGAGAACTCTAGAGCAACATGACCCACACCGACGCCCGGACGGTAGTGTACGATCCCGTACAGCGACGTAAATACGTAGCTCGTTCACGCCAATGTTCTCTTGCAGTCAACACCGAATGCGTAATGTCCATCATTATAAAATACCTGCGATCATCTCCTTGAGCCTCACGACCTTCCACCCGACGTAACGATCGACGGCGGCACGCTCGCGACGCTGCCTTCCCGCGCCCCAACGTCCCTCCGCCACTGATCGATTTTTGGATCCAGCGGCGCCAGCGCGACGGGGTACGGCGAGCCGGGGAAGCCGGGCGCGCCCATCGGAGAAGACATGCCCATGGGCATGGCCATGCCCATCGGCATTCCCATCCCGAGCGGCATCATCGGCATGCCGCCGTACATTGACATGGGAGGCATCATCATGCTTTGCTGCTGGGCCATCGCCATCGCCATTTGCTGGCTCATCGCGGGATCCGCCACGGACGCGGATTGCTGTGCGCGTAGTCGGCGCTGTGCGAGTGGCAAGTCGTCTTCGTCCATGTCGGGAGGAGCGACCTTGGCGGCACGACGTCGCACGAGGGGAACATCATCTTCATCGCTCGGATCGAGCGTTGTCCTCGACGCCTTGCTCTTCTATACAAACAAGGTTAGCACACTCAAGGTAAGACCGTACGCCGACGTACGAGATTGATCAGCGGCTCATCCTCGGACGATTCATCCCCGGCAGGCCGTCTAGTGATCCCAAACGCCGTTGCAAGCGGCACCTCATCGTCGGAACTCTCCTCCTCTTGCCTCGGCACCGCCTTGGCCACCCGCCTCCTCCGTCGCCTAGGCTCGCCCGTTCCCTCCTCGTCCGACCCGGCGGCCCATTCGTCCACGGTCACAGTCCGATGCGGCTCCGGCGCGAGTAGCGCGGCAGAAAGTTCACCGAGGGATATGCTCGGCGGGACGTGCGTGTCGTCTCTTCCCTGCTCATGCAGCGTCTCGGTATGCGGATGCACCGACTCCTCCCCGCCCGACCGTCGCTTCCCGGCTCCAGCGGCGGTGGCTTCGACCCGTGCCTCCTCGGCACGTAACGCCTCGAGTCGCCGCACGTCTCGTTCCCAGAGCTCGTCCACGCCAAAGACGGATTTCCCGCGCGACATGCCCGGTCGCGGACCATGCGCGGGGTCGAGCGTGATCAGTGGGCCGGATGGTCGAGACATCATAGCCGGACGATTATCCCCTCGGAATTGCCTACACTTGCCCGTCAGTTCCCATCAGGCGACCAGGGTGGGGGGGGGGGGGGGGGGGGGGCCCCCCCCCCGCACCGAAACAGACCCATAAAATAGCGGGGACCCGCCCCGAGCCAAAACA